>CM024473.2:63541722-63552523 GCA_014182885.2 Eucalyptus caleyi
TAGGGTTTAGGGTTTAGGGTTTAGGGTTTAGGGTTTAGGGTTTAGGGTTTAGGGTTTAGGGTTTAGGGTTTAGGGTTTAGGGTTTAGGGTTTAGGGTTTAGGGTTTAGGGTTTAGGGTTTAGGGTTTAGGGTTTAGGGTTTAGGGTTTAGGGTTTAGGGTTTAGGGTTTAGGGTTTAGGGTTTAGGGTTTAGGGTTTAGGGTTTAGGGTTTAGGGTTTAGGGTTTAGGGTTTAGGGTTTAGGGTTTAGGGTTTAGGGTTTAGGGTTTAGGGTTTAGGGTTTAGGGTTTAGGGTTTAGGGTTTAGGGTTTAGGGTTTAGGGTTTAGGGTTTAGGGTTTAGGGTTTAGGGTTTAGGGTTTAGGGTTTAGGGTTTAGGGTTTAGGGTTTAGGGTTTAGGGTTTAGGGTTTAGGGTTTAGGGTTTAGGGTTTAGGGTTTAGGGTTTAGGGTTTAGGGTTTAGGGTTTAGGGTTTAGGGTTTAGGGTTTAGGGTTTAGGGTTTAGGGTTTAGGGTTTAGGGTTTAGGGTTTAGGGTTTAGGGTTTAGGGTTTAGGGTTTAGGGTTTAGGGTTTAGGGTTTAGGGTTTAGGGTTTAGGGTTTAGGGTTTAGGGTTTAGGGTTTAGGGTTTAGGGTTTAGGGTTTAGGGTTTAGGGTTTAGGGTTTAGGGTTTAGGGTTTAGGGTTTAGGGTTTAGGGTTTAGGGTTTAGGGTTTAGGGTTTAGGGTTTAGGGTTTAGGGTTTAGGGTTTAGGGTTTAGGGTTTAGGGTTTAGGGTTTAGGGTTTAGGGTTTAGGGTTTAGGGTTTAGGGTTTAGGGTTTAGGGTTTAGGGTTTAGGGTTTAGGGTTTAGGGTTTAGGGTTTAGGGTTTAGGGTTTAGGGTTTAGGGTTTAGGGTTTAGGGTTTAGGGTTTAGGGTTTAGGGTTTAGGGTTTAGGGTTTAGGGTTTAGGGTTTAGGGTTTAGGGTTTAGGGTTTAGGGTTTAGGGTTTAGGGTTTAGGGTTTAGGGTTTAGGGTTTAGGGTTTAGGGTTTAGGGTTTAGGGTTTAGGGTTTAGGGTTTAGGGTTTAGGGTTTAGGGTTTAGGGTTTAGGGTTTAGGGTTTAGGGTTTAGGGTTTAGGGTTTAGGGTTTAGGGTTTAGGGTTTAGGGTTTAGGGTTTAGGGTTTAGGGTTTAGGGTTTAGGGTTTAGGGTTTAGGGTTTAGGGTTTAGGGTTTAGGGTTTAGGGTTTAGGGTTTAGGGTTTAGGGTTTAGGGTTTAGGGTTTAGGGTTTAGGGTTTAGGGTTTAGGGTTTAGGGTTTAGGGTTTAGGGTTTAGGGTTTAGGGTTTAGGGTTTAGGGTTTAGGGTTTAGGGTTTAGGGTTTAGGGTTTAGGGTTTAGGGTTTAGGGTTTAGGGTTTAGGGTTTAGGGTTTAGGGTTTAGGGTTTAGGGTTTAGGGTTTAGGGTTTAGGGTTTAGGGTTTAGGGTTTAGGGTTTAGGGTTTAGGGTTTAGGGTTTAGGGTTTAGGGTTTAGGGTTTAGGGTTTAGGGTTTAGGGTTTAGGGTTTAGGGTTTAGGGTTTAGGGTTTAGGGTTTAGGGTTTAGGGTTTAGGGTTTAGGGTTTAGGGTTTAGGGTTTAGGGTTTAGGGTTTAGGGTTTAGGGTTTAGGGTTTAGGGTTTAGGGTTTAGGGTTTAGGGTTTAGGGTTTAGGGTTTAGGGTTTAGGGTTTAGGGTTTAGGGTTTAGGGTTTAGGGTTTAGGGTTTAGGGTTTAGGGTTTAGGGTTTAGGGTTTAGGGTTTAGGGTTTAGGGTTTAGGGTTTAGGGTTTAGGGTTTAGGGTTTTAGGGTTTAGGGTTTAGGGTTTAGGGTTTAGGGTTTAGGGTTTAGGGTTTAGGGTTTAGGGTTTAGGGTTTAGGGTTTAGGGTTTAGGGTTTAGGGTTTAGGGTTTAGGGTTTAGGGTTTAGGGTTTAGGGTTTAGGGTTTAGGGTTTAGGGTTTAGGGTTTAGGGTTTAGGGTTTAGGGTTTAGGGTTTAGGGTTTAGGGTTTAGGGTTTAGGGTTTAGGGTTTAGGGTTTAGGGTTTAGGGTTTAGGGTTTAGGGTTTAGGGTTTAGGGTTTAGGGTTTAGGGTTTAGGGTTTAGGGTTTAGGGTTTAGGGTTTAGGGTTTAGGGTTTAGGGTTTAGGGTTTAGGGTTTAGGGTTTAGGGTTTAGGGTTTAGGGTTTAGGGTTTAGGGTTTAGGGTTTAGGGTTTAGGGTTTAGGGTTTAGGGTTTAGGGTTTAGGGTTTAGGGTTTAGGGTTTAGGGTTTAGGGTTTAGGGTTTAGGGTTTAGGGTTTAGGGTTTAGGGTTTAGGGTTTAGGGTTTAGGGTTTAGGGTTTAGGGTTTAGGGTTTAGGGTTTAGGGTTTAGGGTTTAGGGTTTAGGGTTTAGGGTTTAGGGTTTAGGGTTTAGGGTTTAGGGTTTAGGGTTTAGGGTTTAGGGTTTAGGGTTTAGGGTTTAGGGTTTAGGGTTTAGGGTTTAGGGTTTAGGGTTTAGGGTTTAGGGTTTAGGGTTTAGGGTTTAGGGTTTAGGGTTTAGGGTTTAGGGTTTAGGGTTTAGGGTTTAGGGTTTAGGGTTTAGGGTTTAGGGTTTAGGGTTTAGGGTTTAGGGTTTAGGGTTTAGGGTTTAGGGTTTAGGGTTTAGGGTTTAGGGTTTAGGGTTTAGGGTTTAGGGTTTAGGGTTTAGGGTTTAGGGTTTAGGGTTTAGGGTTTAGGGTTTAGGGTTTAGGGTTTAGGGTTTAGGGTTTAGGGTTTAGGGTTTAGGGTTTAGGGTTTAGGGTTTAGGGTTTAGGGTTTAGGGTTTAGGGTTTAGGGTTTAGGGTTTAGGGTTTAGGGTTTAGGGTTTAGGGTTTAGGGTTTAGGGTTTAGGGTTTAGGGTTTAGGGTTTAGGGTTTAGGGTTTAGGGTTTAGGGTTTAGGGTTTAGGGTTTAGGGTTTAGGGTTTAGGGTTTAGGGTTTAGGGTTTAGGGTTTAGGGTTTAGGGTTTAGGGTTTAGGGTTTAGGGTTTAGGGTTTAGGGTTTAGGGTTTAGGGTTTAGGGTTTAGGGTTTTAGGGTTTAGGGTTTAGGGTTTAGGGTTTAGGGTTTAGGGTTTAGGGTTTAGGGTTTAGGGTTTAGGGTTTAGGGTTTAGGGTTTAGGGTTTAGGGTTTAGGGTTTAGGGTTTAGGGTTTAGGGTTTAGGGTTTAGGGTTTAGGGTTTAGGGTTTAGGGTTTAGGGTTTAGGGTTTAGGGTTTAGGGTTTAGGGTTTAGGGTTTAGGGTTTAGGGTTTAGGGTTTAGGGTTTAGGGTTTAGGGTTTAGGGTTTAGGGTTTAGGGTTTAGGGTTTAGGGTTTAGGGTTTAGGGTTTAGGGTTTAGGGTTTAGGGTTTAGGGTTTAGGGTTTAGGGTTTAGGGTTTAGGGTTTAGGGTTTAGGGTTTAGGGTTTAGGGTTTAGGGTTTAGGGTTTAGGGTTTAGGGTTTAGGGTTTAGGGTTTAGGGTTTAGGGTTTAGGGTTTAGGGTTTAGGGTTTAGGGTTTAGGGTTTAGGGTTTAGGGTTTAGGGTTTAGGGTTTAGGGTTTAGGGTTTAGGGTTTAGGGTTTAGGGTTTAGGGTTTAGGGTTTAGGGTTTAGGGTTTAGGGTTTAGGGTTTAGGGTTTAGGGTTTAGGGTTTAGGGTTTAGGGTTTAGGGTTTAGGGTTTAGGGTTTAGGGTTTAGGGTTTAGGGTTTAGGGTTTAGGGTTTAGGGTTTAGGGTTTAGGGTTTAGGGTTTAGGGTTTAGGGTTTAGGGTTTAGGGTTTAGGGTTTAGGGTTTAGGGTTTAGGGTTTAGGGTTTAGGGTTTAGGGTTTAGGGTTTAGGGTTTAGGGTTTAGGGTTTAGGGTTTAGGGTTTAGGGTTTAGGGTTTAGGGTTTAGGGTTTAGGGTTTAGGGTTTAGGGTTTAGGGTTTAGGGTTTAGGGTTTAGGGTTTAGGGTTTAGGGTTTAGGGTTTAGGGTTTAGGGTTTAGGGTTTAGGGTTTAGGGTTTAGGGTTTAGGGTTTAGGGTTTAGGGTTTAGGGTTTAGGGTTTAGGGTTTAGGGTTTAGGGTTTAGGGTTTAGGGTTTAGGGTTTAGGGTTTAGGGTTTAGGGTTTAGGGTTTAGGGTTTAGGGTTTAGGGTTTAGGGTTTAGGGTTTAGGGTTTAGGGTTTAGGGTTTAGGGTTTAGGGTTTAGGGTTTAGGGTTTAGGGTTTAGGGTTTAGGGTTTAGGGTTTAGGGTTTAGGGTTTAGGGTTTAGGGTTTAGGGTTTAGGGTTTAGGGTTTAGGGTTTAGGGTTTAGGGTTTAGGGTTTAGGGTTTAGGGTTTAGGGTTTAGGGTTTAGGGTTTAGGGTTTAGGGTTTAGGGTTTAGGGTTTAGGGTTTAGGGTTTAGGGTTTAGGGTTTAGGGTTTAGGGTTTAGGGTTTAGGGTTTAGGGTTTAGGGTTTAGGGTTTAGGGTTTAGGGTTTAGGGTTTAGGGTTTAGGGTTTAGGGTTTAGGGTTTAGGGTTTAGGGTTTAGGGTTTAGGGTTTAGGGTTTAGGGTTTAGGGTTTAGGGTTTAGGGTTTAGGGTTTAGGGTTTAGGGTTTAGGGTTTAGGGTTTAGGGTTTAGGGTTTAGGGTTTAGGGTTTAGGGTTTAGGGTTTAGGGTTTAGGGTTTAGGGTTTAGGGTTTAGGGTTTAGGGTTTAGGGTTTAGGGTTTAGGGTTTAGGGTTTAGGGTTTAGGGTTTAGGGTTTAGGGTTTAGGGTTTAGGGTTTAGGGTTTAGGGTTTAGGGTTTAGGGTTTAGGGTTTAGGGTTTAGGGTTTAGGGTTTAGGGTTTAGGGTTTAGGGTTTAGGGTTTAGGGTTTAGGGTTTAGGGTTTAGGGTTTAGGGTTTAGGGTTTAGGGTTTAGGGTTTAGGGTTTAGGGTTTAGGGTTTAGGGTTTAGGGTTTAGGGTTTAGGGTTTAGGGTTTAGGGTTTAGGGTTTAGGGTTTAGGGTTTAGGGTTTAGGGTTTAGGGTTTAGGGTTTAGGGTTTAGGGTTTAGGGTTTAGGGTTTAGGGTTTAGGGTTTAGGGTTTAGGGTTTAGGGTTTAGGGTTTAGGGTTTAGGGTTTAGGGTTTAGGGTTTAGGGTTTAGGGTTTAGGGTTTAGGGTTTAGGGTTTAGGGTTTAGGGTTTAGGGTTTAGGGTTTAGGGTTTAGGGTTTAGGGTTTAGGGTTTAGGGTTTAGGGTTTAGGGTTTAGGGTTTAGGGTTTAGGGTTTAGGGTTTAGGGTTTAGGGTTTAGGGTTTAGGGTTTAGGGTTTAGGGTTTAGGGTTTAGGGTTTAGGGTTTAGGGTTTAGGGTTTAGGGTTTAGGGTTTAGGGTTTAGGGTTTAGGGTTTAGGGTTTAGGGTTTAGGGTTTAGGGTTTAGGGTTTAGGGTTTAGGGTTTAGGGTTTAGGGTTTAGGGTTTAGGGTTTAGGGTTTAGGGTTTAGGGTTTAGGGTTTAGGGTTTAGGGTTTAGGGTTTAGGGTTTAGGGTTTAGGGTTTAGGGTTTAGGGTTTAGGGTTTAGGGTTTAGGGTTTAGGGTTTAGGGTTTAGGGTTTAGGGTTTAGGGTTTAGGGTTTAGGGTTTAGGGTTTAGGGTTTAGGGTTTAGGGTTTAGGGTTTAGGGTTTAGGGTTTAGGGTTTAGGGTTTAGGGTTTAGGGTTTAGGGTTTAGGGTTTAGGGTTTAGGGTTTAGGGTTTAGGGTTTAGGGTTTAGGGTTTAGGGTTTAGGGTTTTAGGGTTTAGGGTTTAGGGTTTAGGGTTTAGGGTTTAGGGTTTAGGGTTTAGGGTTTAGGGTTTAGGGTTTAGGGTTTAGGGTTTAGGGTTTAGGGTTTAGGGTTTAGGGTTTAGGGTTTAGGGTTTAGGGTTTAGGGTTTAGGGTTTAGGGTTTAGGGTTTAGGGTTTAGGGTTTAGGGTTTAGGGTTTAGGGTTTAGGGTTTAGGGTTTAGGGTTTAGGGTTTAGGGTTTAGGGTTTAGGGTTTAGGGTTTAGGGTTTAGGGTTTAGGGTTTAGGGTTTAGGGTTTAGGGTTTAGGGTTTAGGGTTTAGGGTTTAGGGTTTAGGGTTTAGGGTTTAGGGTTTAGGGTTTAGGGTTTAGGGTTTAGGGTTTAGGGTTTAGGGTTTAGGGTTTAGGGTTTAGGGTTTAGGGTTTAGGGTTTAGGGTTTAGGGTTTAGGGTTTAGGGTTTAGGGTTTAGGGTTTAGGGTTTAGGGTTTAGGGTTTAGGGTTTAGGGTTTAGGGTTTAGGGTTTAGGGTTTAGGGTTTAGGGTTTAGGGTTTAGGGTTTAGGGTTTAGGGTTTAGGGTTTAGGGTTTAGGGTTTAGGGTTTAGGGTTTAGGGTTTAGGGTTTAGGGTTTAGGGTTTAGGGTTTAGGGTTTAGGGTTTAGGGTTTAGGGTTTAGGGTTTAGGGTTTAGGGTTTAGGGTTTAGGGTTTAGGGTTTAGGGTTTAGGGTTTAGGGTTTAGGGTTTAGGGTTTAGGGTTTAGGGTTTAGGGTTTAGGGTTTAGGGTTTAGGGTTTAGGGTTTAGGGTTTAGGGTTTAGGGTTTAGGGTTTAGGGTTTAGGGTTTAGGGTTTAGGGTTTAGGGTTTAGGGTTTAGGGTTTAGGGTTTAGGGTTTAGGGTTTAGGGTTTAGGGTTTAGGGTTTAGGGTTTAGGGTTTAGGGTTTAGGGTTTAGGGTTTAGGGTTTAGGGTTTAGGGTTTAGGGTTTAGGGTTTAGGGTTTAGGGTTTAGGGTTTAGGGTTTAGGGTTTAGGGTTTAGGGTTTAGGGTTTAGGGTTTAGGGTTTAGGGTTTAGGGTTTAGGGTTTAGGGTTTAGGGTTTAGGGTTTAGGGTTTAGGGTTTAGGGTTTAGGGTTTAGGGTTTAGGGTTTAGGGTTTAGGGTTTAGGGTTTAGGGTTTAGGGTTTAGGGTTTAGGGTTTAGGGTTTAGGGTTTAGGGTTTAGGGTTTAGGGTTTAGGGTTTAGGGTTTAGGGTTTAGGGTTTAGGGTTTAGGGTTTAGGGTTTAGGGTTTAGGGTTTAGGGTTTAGGGTTTAGGGTTTAGGGTTTAGGGTTTAGGGTTTAGGGTTTAGGGTTTAGGGTTTAGGGTTTAGGGTTTAGGGTTTAGGGTTTAGGGTTTAGGGTTTAGGGTTTAGGGTTTAGGGTTTAGGGTTTAGGGTTTAGGGTTTAGGGTTTAGGGTTTAGGGTTTAGGGTTTAGGGTTTAGGGTTTAGGGTTTAGGGTTTAGGTTTTAGGGTTTAGGGTTTAGGGTTTAGGGTTTAGGGTTTAGGGTTTAGGGTTTAGGGTTTAGGGTTTAGGGTTTAGGGTTTAGGGTTTAGGGTTTAGGGTTTAGGGTTTAGGGTTTAGGGTTTAGGGTTTAGGGTTTAGGGTTTAGGGTTTAGGGTTTAGGGTTTAGGGTTTAGGGTTTAGGGTTTAGGGTTTAGGGTTTAGGGTTTAGGGTTTAGGGTTTAGGGTTTAGGGTTTAGGGTTTAGGGTTTAGGGTTTAGGGTTTAGGGTTTAGGGTTTAGGGTTTAGGGTTTAGGGTTTAGGGTTTAGGGTTTAGGGTTTAGGGTTTAGGGTTTAGGGTTTAGGGTTTAGGGTTTAGGGTTTAGGGTTTAGGGTTTAGGGTTTAGGGTTTAGGGTTTAGGGTTTAGGGTTTAGGGTTTAGGGTTTAGGGTTTAGGGTTTAGGGTTTAGGGTTTAGGGTTTAGGGTTTAGGGTTTAGGGTTTAGGGTTTAGGGTTTAGGGTTTAGGGTTTAGGGTTTAGGGTTTAGGGTTTAGGGTTTAGGGTTTAGGGTTTAGGGTTTAGGGTTTAGGGTTTAGGGTTTAGGGTTTAGGGTTTAGGGTTTAGGGTTTAGGGTTTAGGGTTTAGGGTTTAGGGTTTAGGGTTTAGGGTTTAGGGTTTAGGGTTTAGGGTTTAGGGTTTAGGGTTTAGGGTTTAGGGTTTAGGGTTTAGGGTTTAGGGTTTAGGGTTTAGGGTTTAGGGTTTAGGGTTTAGGGTTTAGGGTTTAGGGTTTAGGGTTTAGGGTTTAGGGTTTAGGGTTTAGGGTTTAGGGTTTAGGGTTTAGGGTTTAGGGTTTAGGGTTTAGGGTTTAGGGTTTAGGGTTTAGGGTTTAGGGTTTAGGGTTTAGGGTTTAGGGTTTAGGGTTTAGGGTTTAGGGTTTAGGGTTTAGGGTTTAGGGTTTAGGGTTTAGGGTTTAGGGTTTAGGGTTTAGGGTTTAGGGTTTAGGGTTTAGGGTTTAGGGTTTAGGGTTTAGGGTTTAGGGTTTAGGGTTTAGGGTTTAGGGTTTAGGGTTTAGGGTTTAGGGTTTAGGGTTTAGGGTTTAGGGTTTAGGGTTTAGGGTTTAGGGTTTAGGGTTTAGGGTTTAGGGTTTAGGGTTTAGGGTTTAGGGTTTAGGGTTTAGGGTTTAGGGTTTAGGGTTTAGGGTTTAGGGTTTAGGGTTTAGGGTTTAGGGTTTAGGGTTTAGGGTTTAGGGTTTAGGGTTTAGGGTTTAGGGTTTAGGGTTTAGGGTTTAGGGTTTAGGGTTTAGGGTTTAGGGTTTAGGGTTTAGGGTTTAGGGTTTAGGGTTTAGGGTTTAGGGTTTAGGGGTTTAGGGTTTAGGGTTTAGGGTTTAGGGTTTAGGGTTTAGGGTTTAGGGTTTAGGGTTTAGGGTTTAGGGTTTAGGGTTTAGGGTTTAGGGTTTAGGGTTTAGGGTTTAGGGTTTAGGGTTTAGGGTTTAGGGTTTAGGGTTTAGGGTTTAGGGTTTAGGGTTTAGGGTTTAGGGTTTTAGGGTTTAGGGTTTAGGGTTTAGGGTTTAGGGTTTAGGGTTTAGGGTTTAGGGTTTAGGGTTTAGGGTTTAGGGTTTAGGGTTTAGGGTTTAGGGTTTAGGGTTTAGGGTTTAGGGTTTAGGGTTTAGGGTTTAGGGTTTAGGGTTTAGGGTTTAGGGTTTAGGGTTTAGGGTTTAGGGTTTAGGGTTTAGGGTTTAGGGTTTAGGGTTTAGGGTTTAGGGTTTAGGGTTTAGGGTTTAGGGTTTAGGGTTTAGGGTTTAGGGTTTAGGGTTTAGGGTTTAGGGTTTAGGGTTTAGGGTTTAGGGTTTAGGGTTTAGGGTTTAGGGTTTAGGGTTTAGGGTTTAGGGTTTAGGGTTTAGGGTTTAGGGTTTAGGGTTTAGGGTTTAGGGTTTAGGGTTTAGGGTTTAGGGTTTAGGGTTTAGGGTTTAGGGTTTAGGGTTTAGGGTTTAGGGTTTAGGGTTTAGGGTTTAGGGTTTAGGGTTTAGGGTTTAGGGTTTAGGGTTTAGGGTTTAGGGTTTAGGGTTTAGGGTTTAGGGTTTAGGGTTTAGGGTTTAGGGTTTAGGGTTTAGGGTTTAGGGTTTAGGGTTTAGGGTTTAGGGTTTAGGGTTTAGGGTTTAGGGTTTAGGGTTTAGGGTTTAGGGTTTAGGGTTTAGGGTTTAGGGTTTAGGGTTTAGGGTTTAGGGTTTAGGGTTTAGGGTTTAGGGTTTAGGGTTTAGGGTTTAGGGTTTAGGGTTTAGGGTTTAGGGTTTAGGGTTTAGGGTTTAGGGTTTAGGGTTTAGGGTTTAGGGTTTAGGGTTTAGGGTTTAGGGTTTAGGGTTTAGGGTTTAGGGTTTAGGGTTTAGGGTTTAGGGTTTAGGGTTTAGGGTTTAGGGTTTAGGGTTTAGGGTTTAGGGTTTAGGGTTTAGGGTTTAGGGTTTAGGGTTTAGGGTTTAGGGTTTAGGGTTTAGGGTTTAGGGTTTAGGGTTTAGGGTTTAGGGTTTAGGGTTTAGGGTTTAGGGTTTAGGGTTTAGGGTTTAGGGTTTAGGGTTTAGGGTTTAGGGTTTAGGGTTTAGGGTTTAGGGTTTAGGGTTTAGGGTTTAGGGTTTAGGGTTTAGGGTTTAGGGTTTAGGGTTTAGGGTTTAGGGTTTAGGGTTTAGGGTTTAGGGTTTAGGGTTTAGGGTTTAGGGTTTAGGGTTTAGGGTTTAGGGTTTAGGGTTTAGGGTTTAGGGTTTAGGGTTTAGGGTTTAGGGTTTAGGGTTTAGGGTTTAGGGTTTAGGGTTTAGGGTTTAGGGTTTAGGGTTTAGGGTTTAGGGTTTAGGGTTTAGGGTTTAGGGTTTAGGGTTTTTAGGGTTTAGGGTTTAGGGTTTAGGGTTTAGGGTTTAGGGTTTAGGGTTTAGGGTTTAGGGTTTAGGGTTTAGGGTTTAGGGTTTAGGGTTTAGGGTTTAGGGTTTAGGGTTTAGGGTTTAGGGTTTAGGGTTTAGGGTTTAGGGTTTAGGGTTTAGGGTTTAGGGTTTAGGGTTTAGGGTTTAGGGTTTAGGGTTTAGGGTTTAGGGTTTAGGGTTTAGGGTTTAGGGTTTAGGGTTTAGGGTTTAGGGTTTAGGGTTTAGGGTTTAGGGTTTAGGGTTTAGGGTTTAGGGTTTAGGGTTTAGGGTTTAGGGTTTAGGGTTTAGGGTTTAGGGTTTAGGGTTTAGGGTTTAGGGTTTAGGGTTTAGGGTTTAGGGTTTAGGGTTTAGGGTTTAGGGTTTAGGGTTTAGGGTTTAGGGTTTAGGGTTTAGGGTTTAGGGTTTAGGGTTTAGGGTTTAGGGTTTAGGGTTTAGGGTTTAGGGTTTAGGGTTTAGGGTTTAGGGTTTAGGGTTTAGGGTTTAGGGTTTAGGGTTTAGGGTTTAGGGTTTAGGGTTTAGGGTTTAGGGTTTAGGGTTTAGGGTTTAGGGTTTAGGGTTTAGGGTTTAGGGTTTAGGGTTTAGGGTTTAGGGTTTAGGGTTTAGGGTTTAGGGTTTAGGGTTTAGGGTTTAGGGTTTAGGGTTTAGGGTTTAGGGTTTAGGGTTTAGGGTTTAGGGTTTAGGGTTTAGGGTTTAGGGTTTAGGGTTTAGGGTTTAGGGTTTAGGGTT